>OX439386.1:10483634-10531565 GCA_949319315.1 Zelleria hepariella | reverse complement strand
GTTCTAGTCCAAAAAGTGATAAATACAATATTCAAAATATATACAAGCATTGTCCTTGTGGCTAGCAAGACATGCCTGTAAATATTTTGAACTATTTTTAATCAGTTTTTGGGCTAGAACTATTGCGTTTTTGCCTTTAGACAGTAGAACTCCATGTCTATATCAGCCTTGATGATCCTGCTAACTGGAACTCCGGACTTGCTGGCGCTCAGATTGTCCTTGTGGCTAGCAAGACATACTTGTATATATTTTGAATATTTTATTTATCACTTTTTGGGCTAGAACTATTGTATTTTTGCCTTTAGACAATAGAACTCCATGTCTATATCAGCCTTGACGATCCTGCTAACTAGAACTCCGGACTTGCTGGCGCTCAGATTGTCCTTGTGACTAGCAAGACATGCCTGTAAATGTTTTGAACTATTTTTAATCAGTTTTTGGGCTAGAACTATTGCGTTTTTGCCTTTAGACAGTAGAACTTCATGTCTATATCAGCCTTGATGATCCTGCTAACTAGAACTCCGGACTTGCTGGCGCTCAGATTGTCCTTGTGGCTAGCAAGACATACTTGTATATATTTTGAATATTTTATTTATCACTTTTTGGGCTAGAACTATTGTATTTTTGCCTTTAGACAATAGAACTCCATGTCTATATCAGCCTTGACGATCCTGCTAACTAGAACTCCGGACTTGCTGGCGCTCAGATTGTCCTTGTGACTAGCAAGACATGCCTGTAAATGTTTTGAACTATTTTTAATCAGTTTTTGGGCTAGAACTATTGCGTTTTTGCCTTTAGACAGTAGAACTTCATGTCTATATCAGCCTTGATGATCCTGCTAACTAGAACTCCGGACTTGCTAGCACTCAGATTGTCCTTGTGGCTAGCAAGACATGCCTGTAAATATTTTGAACTATTTTTAATCAGTTTTTGGGCTAGAACTATTGCGTTTTTGCCTTTAGACAGTAGAACTCCATGTCTATATCAACCTTGATGATCCTGCTAACTAGAACTCTGGACTTGCTGGCGCTCAGATTGTCCTTGTGGCTAGCAAGACATGCCTGTAAATATTTTGAACTATTTTTAATCAGTTTTTGGGCTAGAACTATTGCGTTTTTGCCTTTAGACAGTAGAACTTCATGTCTATATCAGCCTTGATGATCCTGCTAACTTGAACTCCGGACTTGCTGGCGCTCAGATTGTCCTTGTGGCTAGCAAGACATACTTGTATATATTTTGAATATTTTATTTATCACTTTTTGGGCTAGAACTATTGTATTTTTGCCTTTAGACAATAGAACTCCATGTCTATATCAGCCTTGACGATCCTGCTAACTAGAACTCCGGACTTGCTGGCGCTCAGATTGTCCTTGTGACTAGCAAGACATGCCTGTAAATGTTTTGAACTATTTTTAATCAGTTTTTGGGCTAGAACTATTGCGTTTTTGCCTTTAGACAGTAGAACTTCATGTTTTTATCAGCCTTGATGATCTTGCTAACTAGAACTTCGGACTTGCTAGCACTCAGATTGTCCTTGTGGCTAGCAAGACATGCCTGTAAATATTTTGAACTATTTTTAATCAGTTTTTGGGCTATAACTATTGCGTTTTTGCCTTTAGACAGTAGAACTTAATGTCTATATCAGCCTTGATGATCCTGCTAACTAGAACTTCGGACTTGCTGGCGCTCAGATTGTCCTTGTGGCTAGCAAGACATAGTTGTATATATTTTGAATATTGTACTTATTACTTTTTGGACTAGAACTATTGTATTTTTGCCTTTAGACAATAGAACTACATGTTGATATCAGCCTTGATGATTCTGCTAACTAGAACTCTGGACTTGCTGGCGCTCAGATTGTCCTTGTGGCTAGCAAGACATGCCTATAAATATTTTGAACTATTTTTAATCAGTTTTTGGGCTAGAACTATTGCGTTTTTGCCTTTAGACAGTAGAACTCCATGTCTATATCAGCCTTGATGATCCTGCTAACTGGAACTCCGGACTTGCTGGCGCTCAGATTGTCCTTGTGGCTAGCAAGACATACTTGTATATATTTTGAATATTTTATTTATCACTTTTTGGGCTAGAACTATTGTATTTTTGCCTTTAGACAATAGAACTCCATGTCTATATCAGCCTTGACGATCCTGCTAACTAGAACTCCGGACTTGCTGGCGCTCAGATTGTCCTTGTGACTAGCAAGACATGCCTGTAAATGTTTTGAACTATTTTTAATCAGTTTTTGGGCTAGAACTATTGCGTTTTTGCCTTTAGACAGTAGAACTCCATGTCTATATCAGCCTTGACGATCCTGCTAACTAGAACTCCGGACTTGCTGGCGCTCAGATTGTCCTTGTGACTAGCAAGACATGCCTGTAAATGTTTTGAACTATTTTTAATCAGTTTTTGGGCTAGAACTATTGCGTTTTTGCCTTTAGACAGTAGTACTTCATGACTATATCAGCCTTGATGATCTTGCTAACTAGAACTTCGGACTTGCTAGCACTCAGATTGTCCTTGTGGCTAGCAAGACATGCCTGTAAATATTTTGAACTATTTTTAATCAGTTTTTGGGCTATAATTATTGCGTTTTTGCCTTTAGACAGTAGAACTTAATGTCTATATCAGCCTTGATGATCCTGCTAACTAGAACTCCGGACTTGCTGGCGCTCAGACTGTCCTTGTGGCTAGCAAGACATACTTGTATATATTTTGAATATTTTATTTATCACTTTTTGGGCTAGAACTATTGTATTTTTGCCTTTAGACAATAGAACTCCATGTCTATATCAACCTTGACGATCCTGCTAACTAGAACTCTGGAGTTGCTGGCGCTCAGATTGTCCTTGTGGCTAGCAAGACATGCCTGTAAATATTTTGAACTATTTTTAATCAGTTTTTAGGCTAGAACTATTGCGTTTTTGCCTTTAGACAGTAGAACTCCATGTCTATATCAGCCTTGATGATCCTGCTAACTGGAACTCCGGACTTGCTGGCGCTCAGATTGTCCTTGTGGCTAGCAAGAAATACTTGTATATATTTTGAATATTTTATTTATCACTTTTTGGGCTAGAACTATTGTATTTTTGCCTTTAGACAATAGAACTCCATGTCTATATCAGCCTTGACGATCCTGCTAACTAGAACTCCGGACTTGCTGGCACTCAGATTGTCCTTGTGACTAGCAAGACATGCCTGTAAATGTTTTGAACTATTTTTAATCAGTTTTTGGGCTAGAACTATTGCGTTTTTGCCTTTAGTCAGTAGAACTCCGTGTCTATATCAGCCTTGATGGTCCAGCTAACTAGAACTCCGGACTTTCTGGCGCTTAGATTGTCCTTGTGGCTAGCAAGACATGCCTGTAAATATTTTTAACATTTATTTCACTTTTTGGGCTAGAACTATTGCGTTTTTGCCTTTAGACGGTAGAACTCTTAAGTTTTATCACGTCTTGGGGCCTTACCATCGACATAAATTGAAATAATGATGCCTGGATTGAATACAACTGACCTAATTACCATAATTTTCTGGCTTGTTTTGCTGACCGTACATTTTGATGGTTTTCACCATTTTCTGGCAAATTTCCACTAGAACTGTGGCTTTCTGGCCTCCCTGCACCAGAACTATGAGATAAAACTAACTTATTTGGTCATGGCATTGCAAACCACAGGTATGCTAAGAATGGTAGTGTGAAGTTAGCAGGTGATTTTAGCAAAAACATTTTTTATGTTTTTTTTGCACTTTGGTTGCAGAACTATTTAAAAAAAGTATGCAGAACTGTAGAACTATAAGGTATGCTACTAGAACTGCCCTTAGTTTTGTACTTTCTGGAAAATGACCTGCTAAGTTCACAGACACGACACAACAGTTAAAAAAAAAGAGCGGAGCGTGGCGGGGAAAAAAAACAATGGCTTATAGTATGACGTAGTGACAGATCGATGTTACCAATAGACAATATTCAACCACTGCGTTCAGATAAAAACACGAGATTAATTTTTGCTTATTGTTAAGCCAATATTCCAACAATATCTTTTTTAGATAGGTAAGTAAGTATTTCTTTTGTTTAAATGTACCGCTTTTTATCCAATACATTAATTTGTATTGTATTTTGTATTGTAAGCCGATCTTGTCCAAGGTCTCCCCAATGGCTTCAAAATGATAAATAAGGGTGCGTTCCCAGAAATCCAACTGAAGCCGCACCAGTGCCCGTGGCGCATGTGGGCTAGCTGGCACAAGCTGTTGCTGCGCTACGGACACGGGTCCGAGTCTCGCCGGGCGAAGGACCAGCCTGTGCTGCGGCTGCAGAGGAACGCCTTCTTCCCCAAGCATCTCGAGGAGGGGATCAAGTGAGGAAACATACATCCTTTTTATATTTTACCTAGAAACGAATATTACATCCTTTCGGCCAGATTTTTCCATCGCCAGATACTTATGCACTATTTCTAAGAATAATTTGAAAATAGAACGAATTTTGTATTAGGCTATTGGTCGAATAACTAACTGATAACTGGGGTTTTAACTGAGGATAAAAAAATCAGGCCTAAGTAAAACGGTGCGCCGCCAACGCTCGAGGAGATATGTCATTTTAGCTTCGTTTCTCATTCGGAGATCTTATTAATTCGGAGCTCGCGCCGCCCCTACCTGCCCCACACTGCGCGCCCGCAGTCGTTGCTTAGGTACGGGTGGAGAGTTCTGGCTATCCCGACATTAATCAAAGTAAACCTCGTATTTAGAGATTCTAAAGTGTTCATAGAGTCAAATTTTCTTCTTACAGAGACTCCCGCATCCAAGAATTGCTCTACGAAGAAGCCCGCCACAACGTGGTGACGGGACGATACCCGCTGGAGAGCGCACAGGCTGTGATGCTGGGAGGCTTGCAAGCCAGGATCCAGCTGGGTCCCTACGACCCTCATCGACACACTGCTAAGTTCTTCAGGTATTTTTTGGCCTCTTTGTCTCACCAGTTGCGCTTGACCCGGTAAAGTTGTCGTGCTATGCTGGGAGGCTTGCAAGCCAGGATCCATTTGCTATTTGGTACAAAATTAAGTTCTGTACCAAACTAGCGATAAACTTGCGCATTACGAGGCATGCATTGAATACCTAAGGCTCACAAACAAGGTAGTTGACTTGCCAAATTCTAATCTGAGGATTGAAAGCCCTTTTGCAACTGACTAGCTTAGATACGAGTATTGCTGTCTCTTTATAAAAATCGCAGTCTATCGCTGCAAGGCTAGCGCCATCTATTGATTAACGAAACACAAAATTATTATTCTCAGGGAGCAACAAGACAAGTACCTCCCCGGGCACGCTCGCGCGGGCCGCTGGGCCCAGCTGCTCCCCGCCGGCCGCAAGGGCTCCCCCGAGGCTAAGCTGCTGGAGCAAGCGCAGCGACCACCAGCCGCGCCGCCGAGGAAACTGAGACACAAGTACCTGTCGCACTGCCGGACACTACCCACCTACGGGTGAGTATACAGAGAGCAACCCCCTGGGCCCAGCTGCTCCCCGCCGGCCGCAAGGGTTCCCCCGAGGCGAAGCTGCTGGAGCAAGCGCAGCGACCACCAGCCGTGCCGCCGAGGAAACTGAGACACAAGTACCTGTCGCACTGCCGGACACTACCCACCTACGGGTGAGTATACAGAGAGCAACCCCCTGGGCCCAGCTGCTCCCCGCCGGCCGCAAGGGTTCCCCCGAGGCGAAGCTGCTGGAGCAAGCGCAGCGACCACCAGCCGTGCCGCCGAGGAAACTGAGACACAAGTACCTGTCGCACTGCCGGACACTACCCACCTACGGGTGAGTATACAGAGAGCAACCCCCTGGGCCCAGCTGCTCCCCGCTCCCCGCTGGGCCCAGCTGCTCCCCGCGGGCCGCAAGGGGTCCCCATAAGCTCCAAGCGCAGCGCCCTCCGGCCCCAGGCCGTCGCCGAGGAAACTGAGACACAAGTACGGTCGGCCACAGTCGCAGTACCCCATGGCAGCTCTTACCGCGCGCGGCATAAGGGCGCCAATCGAACAAAAAGAGGTATCCTAGCCTGTGGCCGACTGTACCTGTCGCACTGCCGGACACTACCTACTTATGGGTGAGTGAGTGTGTGAGTCGGGTGAATGTGGGTGGGTTGACAATAGACCGCGAGAGACAGTTGACCAGATAATGCTTCTTCAGCTCCTGACAATATCAATGGAGGCTTATGTGTATTGGTCGCACTGCCAGACCCTGCTCACTTATGGGTGATGTGGTTATGGTGGCTAGTCACTAAAATTGAAAAGATCCAAGTTTAATAGCTCGGCACACTAGCGGATTTAGGGGAGGGGGGGGGGCTAAGGGGCTCACGCCACAAAGCATCTGAGACCGTCTATAAAACAAAATGTTGTATGCTTTTTTATCTTGAAAACCTACGCTCATTGGATCCAAACCAAAATCCTGGATCCGCCACTGGCTCGGCAGCATAAATCAAGAAGTGCAATAGTTTAACATTTGTTGGTATTTCTTTCCAGTGCGGTGTTCTTCCAAGGTCAGATCGAGCAGCCGGTGCGTAGTTTGACCAGCTTACTGACGCACGAAGACATCCCCGTGATAGTCGCGGTCAACGCCAACGGAGTCTATGTGATCGATGACACGGAGAGTGTAAGCGTATTGCTCTTTTGTGTTTGGTGCAGTTTTTGGTGATACCTGATTAATATAACCCCGTTATCTAATCAGGGCCGGATTTAGAAGTGTGGAGGCCCCATTGTCTTTGCGAGAACCCTTTAATTTTCCAATCAGAAAAATTTGATGCTGATGTATGACGAGCTTCACTGCTAATGGAATGCCGACTATTTGTGTGCTAGAATGAGTGTTTAACAGGCCTGCATTTTTGTTTTTTTACTGTTTTTTTTATATGTTCAATTTATGTGGGGGCCCCTCTCTTGTGGAGGCCCTGGGCGGTTGCCCCCTTTGCCCCCCCCTTAAATCTGGGCCTGTATCTAATGCTCAGTTTGGGGGCAAGTGATGGGGCAGTTGCGATAATCAATGGCTGGAATGAATGTCTCTAGAGCATTCACAAAATAAGAATTTTATTTTGACAAACAACCCTTTATAGATAAATATGAATCGACTAATAATGTGAAGCAACATCACTATTTGCCCCCAAACTGAGCATTAGATAAAGGGGTGTACTGATTAAAGTTAAGACGCCGTACGTTTCACAACTAGCGCCGCCAATGGAAAAAAATCATATCTTTTTTTGGATGCGTTTTTAGCAAAAAACGCTGCTGCGATTTCTCAACGCGAGGCTTAACTATTTTTAGGACCTAAGGTTTGGATTCCAGGATTGGATTTCCTACGAATGCAATCGATTCTCGCCAAAAGTGGCCACTTTTGGCGAGAATCGATTGCATTCTTAAGTTCTAGGATCTGGAATCCGAACCTTAGGTCCTAAAAATAGTTAAGCCTCGCGTTGAGAAATCGCAGGAGCGTTTTTTGCTAAAAACGCATCCAAAAAAAAAGATACTATGATTTTTTTTTCATTGGCGGCGCTAGTTGTGAGACGTATTTCATCTTAAAGGAGAGTGAAAGTCAGGGACACGGGGGTTGCTTCCATGCAGACTGTATACATGTAACATTTTCACATGAGTGGCTTCAGCAGCGAAATTGGGACAAACGTTATCATCAAGCTCACTTAAAGTGGCTTAACCTTACTTCAATGCGTCCCCTGTTTTACTCGGTTATATTTTCAGGAAGTTTTTTAAGTACTGCACTTGTAGAACCTCTAAGGCCCGTCAGATCAATCACAGTTTAAACTCGGACCATAGATTAAACCTCGCATTTTGTATGAAAATTAATCGAGCCTTTTTGGTTTAAACTGTGATTGATCTTACGGGCCTAAGAAGCATAACAAGATATCTGTCTTTGCACCCCGTAAAAATTCCAACGCAGTTCGCAAGAGATTTCTGAAGTAAAAATAAAAAATATGTTTTTGAGAGTAATTAGCAGCTGACTCGCTTCTTCCAGACGGTGCTGCTAGGTCTTCTCTACGAAGAGCTATCGTGGGACATCGGGCTGCCTTCGGACGAAAGCAACGAGGACTGCCTCCCGTGCCTCTTCCTGCAGTTCATGGTCGTCGAGAACGGGCTGCGGGTCTCCAAGATACTTCAGGTATTATGATGGTCCTTCTGCGGTCAGGAATGTTGGTGTAGACTAGATTATTCTAGAGGTGATAATGAAGTCAGTGACTTCATTATCATCTCTATTTCCCCATGGACTGACTATTTTGACAGTCGTCCGTTGCCACTTTTGGCGAGAATCGATTGCATTGTTAAGTTCTAGGATCTGGAATCCAATCCTTATTTCCTAAAAATAGTTAAGCCTCGCATTGAGATTTTGCAGGAGAGTTTTTAGCAAAAAACGCATCCACAAAGAACATGATATTTTTTTCTTTGTCTGCGCTAGTTGTGCGTCCAAATGTGCCGTAAGCACCACCTATTACCCATCCAATATTCGTATCGACTGTATGGAGTCAAAAACTTCCCTGTAGGTAGGTAGGTACACTGATAATCTTCTTTATTATGTGTACCACAGTAAAGTTGTTTGGAAGAAATAGCTTTAACAGTCAAGACTGTAGACAAGACCCTAGACAACCAAGCCGGCGACATTTACTTGTGTAACAAATTTTAATAAATTCAGATTTTTTTAAAGCACTAAACCGTGCTAGGGAATATTAAGAAGATTTATTTTATAAGGTTAAAAATGTTCTCGGGACAGGACTTGAACCCGCAACCATTTAGCAGATTTTTTTGTTTCAATCAAACTTTAACTTACTTTGTATCTGACAGGTATTCTCCAAACAAGCGATAATGATGGACACACTCATCGAGCACTTCGCTGGAGAGTACCGCAAGAGACTTGGTCAAGAGACACCGAGCGATCACGCCAACTACGACTACCATTCGGGTAAGCTGTATTACCTCCCCTATGGGGGAAAGGTCTGTATTACTTACCTTACATTTGAGGGAAAGATCTGAATTACCTTCCATACGGAGGAAAAGTGCATTGAAACTATCGCCAAACGATTGTGTGACAATCCTAAAATTCGCTTCTACGTCCTCCATATGGGTAGTAAGGACATCAAAGAAGTGCAACCACTTCCCACTTTACCGGCCAGTTAAGTAGACCGATGGTCCAAATTATCCTCGACACTTCAATCACCAACTAAAACGTTTACAGCGCTTCAATGCAACCTCAGTAAATGCTTAAACGCTTTGTCAAGCGTCATAGGTAGGTACTAGAGAACTCGATGCTCAACAACAATCAGTGGACAGCACATTCACCCTTACACGCGTACACTCAATTCAATTTCGTTACGGGCGACTTTGCAACGAAAATGTAAAGGTTACATACAATATTTTCCTTATTCCATCCATAGATTCCGGAAGCATATCCCTGCCGCCACTCTCAAGGCCGGACTCGCCACAACGACGGCTCGCCAATAAGCTGTCGCGACTCGCGCTAGCGACCCACGATGGACGTGGTAACCTTCTGGGCGGCGCTGGCGACTGGAACACCGACTTGCATCACCCGCAGCCTTCGTGGATACTGCCTAAACATTGAGGAAGGTTGGAACATAAGTGAAATGAAGGTGAATACGTGTATTGATCTCAAGAATCTCATCTAAGAATCTAGGTAATTGACCATTAGTTATTACCAATCTTCGACCTATAGGTCAATCCAGCCAGCAATCTTCTTAGATGGGTACTGCCGAAGCATTGAGGAAGGTTGAAACATCCAACAACAAGACTGGTTCTAGCGACTCATGATGGACGTGGCAACCTTCTGGGCGGAGCTGGCGACTGGAAAACTGACCTAGATCACCCGCAGCCTTCGTGGATACTGCCTAAACACTGAGGAACGTTGGAACATAAGTGAAATGAAGGTGTATTGATCTCAAGAATCTCATCTAGGAATCTAATTGACCATCAGTTACTACCCATCTTCGATCTATACAGCCAGTCATCTTCTTGGATACTGCCGAAGCACTGAGGAAGGTTGAAAGATCCAACAACAAGCTGTCCCTGGAAGCAGCTGACTGGCTCTAGCAACTCATGACGGACGCTGGGCGGAGCTGGCGACTGGAACACCGTTTTGCATGACCCCCAGTCTTCGTGGATACTGCCTAAACATTGAGGAAGGTTGGAACATACGTGAAATGAAGGCGAATAGGTGTATTGATCTCAAGAATTTCATCTAGGAATCTAATTGACAATTAGTTATTACCAATCTTGGACCTATACTTATAGCCAGCAATCTTCTGGAATACTGCCTAAACATTGAAAAGATCCGGAAGCGAAGGTGAACACGTCATGACGAGTTAGGTACTGCTCGATGCAATTTTCTCCCACTCTTTTGATTTATCTTGATAAAAAGAGTGGTCTGTACAGACCAGGTGCATCGTGCTATAAAGCTGCTGAATCTCATCTATTTATTTCAGGTACCCTAGGTAGTTTCGTTCGGCGAAACTCCACTAAGTAAATCGAAACTAGTTGATCGTGGCTCTTTTTAAAGCTCGATCAATGTGCATTTCCGTGTTATGTAGGAGGGTTTCCATTAAATAAAACAATATTAATAAAAACAAACGAATTTATGTCTATCAAAACGTAACTAAACAATCTATCAATCTATCAAATCAGATCTATCAAATACGATCAAAGATAACCAATTATAACATTGTAAATATTGCACAAACCTTGTTTAAGACGACGTACGTCTCACAACTAGCGCCGCCAATGGAAAAAAAATCATATCTTTTTTTTGGATGCGTTTTTAGCAAAAAACGCTCCTGCGATTCCTCAACGCGAGGCTTAACTATTTTTAGGACCTAAGGTTTGGATTCCAGATCCTAGAACTTAAGAATGCAATCGATTCTCGCCAAAAGTGGCCACTTTTGGCGAGAATCGATTGCATTCGTAGGAAATCTAATCCTGGAATCCAAACCTTAGGTCCTAAAAATAGTTAAGCCTCGCGTTGAGGAATCGCAGGAGCGTTTTTTGCTAAAAACGCATCCAAAAAAAAGATATGATTTTTTTTCCATTGGCGGCGCTAGTTGTGAGACGTACGTCGTCTTAAATTAAAGCATCACCAACATTTTCTACAGTCTGCGACATATTTTACCCTATTCTATTGAATATTTCGCCCTAATGTCGAGGGCAAGAGCTGGAACCTTTTAGTAGGTAGGTACCTATACGTAAAAACTTTGTAGTGAGGGTCCTATCAACGCGTTCTACGATCAGTGCACTGTACGGTCAGCGAAACCCAGATAGACCACTTTTTGTTAGATTGACGCACTTATGCGCCGCGTGATAAGAGTTATCATTGAGTAGCAGTGGCTGTTGCTGACTAACTACCTAAAATATTTATTTGACCCAGATCGCTCGAAATCCGGACTAATTCGTTCGGGCTGATTTTTTCGGAAAATTAGGATTTGTACGGGAAAATTATACTCGCTTTTTATCGCTTACAAAATTAGAGCAGCCTAATGGTATCGCGCTAAGGACACATGAGTCTCTATTACGAGCGAGCCGAACGAAAGGTAGGCTCATGTGGTTCTATATGGTGAGCCAACAGGTTAAGCTGCTACTTTGTGGTCTTCAAATGTAGAGTTTATTAAAACGCTTCGGTTAGTGTTTGAAATACAGTCTGGACTTGATAAACTCTTTCAGCAGCGGATGTTTCTCCAGATAGACCTCCAAGGCCTTGAACCTCGGTCCGGACAAGTCCCTGTGCCTCGTCAGCCTCACTTCCAAGCTGTGGACCTCGAAGGCAAGCAGTGCACTGGCTGTGAAGTAGGCGCTTTCCTTTGCTGGCGTCAAGATGAACTGATTGGCCAAGTACCAGAGTCGCTTCTCCTTGTATTCGTTGTTCAACTGGAAGATGAAACCACATATTTTATTTCCATTATGCAGTGTCTGATGCTACTGCTTTATATGTTTTTCAAAATACATCGTTTGCAGTATAGGCAATATAAAAACCTGGACCTTATGCCCAAGAAATACTTTGGTCGACGCAGAATAGTCAGTTTCTCGAGTGGAGTCGTAAATTTTCTCGACAGTGAGTCCTCGAGGGGTCAGCTTAGGTACTAGTTCTAAGGCACTTGCTGTACTAACCCTAAAAGAGAGCCCATCCCTATTAAAAAGTTATCTCCATAGGGCCTTTACCCTTACCTTATCAAACCGCTCCTGCACCAAGACTTGCCGCGCCAGCTGTCGCGATTTGAAGTCATTGATGCACTGCTCCCGCACCAACGCAGCTTCTTTCACCGTGAGCAGAGTGCCAATGTTGTGGCCCACGCCGAACATTCGCGCTAGGTAGGGCGCTAATGGGTCGATCTCCGCTTCCTTCTCACGCTCGGTCAGCTCGGCTTTCTGGGTCTCCTGAACGATATTGAGAGAGGTGAATAAGAACTTAAAATTTCGTGAGCACTGCACATTTTTCTATTAAATCACGGTTACTAGTGAGTAAAACCGTGATTTAATAAAAAAAAGGTGAATAAGATATTGTAGGTTAAAACAAAGGACCGAAATTTTGGCGAGAACTTTGCGGTGACCTGTAATCAATCAAATACCCATGAAAATGTATTGAAGATTTTTGTACAATAATATGGCGCCCGAGCAGGGACTTGATAATATGGCTACCAAACAGGGACGTTATTAAATTATATTCCATTTTAAACATAATATTAGTTAAATAGAGGAAAGCGTTGGTCCGATATGGATATAAGCACGCGGGTAATAATAACTCGAAAACTTGGCGCCCGATCAGGGACCTAATAATAAAAGTGGCGCCCGAACAGCGACTTCATTATTTTGTTAGTTTTTTAAGATGATTACCACGGCCGGCCGCAGCGATAGCCCACCATGGTCATTCATTACTAACCTGTTCAATCCATCCTTTCTTAGCCGCCTCGTTCTTCTCCGTATCGAAGAGCGCCACCTCTAGCCTCGGCTCGGTCAGTTCCTTGTGGCGTTGTTTCAGGTAGTCGATCAGATCGGATTCGTGGTCGCGGATAAACCTGGACGTCTCATTCTCCCACGCCATGTTATCACAGAGGTCATAGTAGATCTTGAGCGGACGCGGCTCCAATGCCACTGGATCGGCCTAAAACCGAGGAAGAGTTAATTGAGTACCTTTTGAAGTTTGGTTGGTTGCAAAACCAATAATAAAATAGGTACTTTCTGGTTACACGATACAAACAAAAACCCCACTTACAATATAGCCGGAAGTCTTATCCGGATAGAACAGTATCTTGCCACCTGTCTCAGCTAGATTCGGCTTTATGAAGGTTCTGGTGTTATTCGTCACGAAATTATACGCGTAGTGGTACAAAAGCTCTATAGTGTTGTTGTGAATGTGAAATATTCGCTTCCAGACGTCGTCCTTGGCTGGAATGTCCGGGTTCCGGCTATAGGTTTCTGTCACCGTGTGGAGGACGCGCTTACTGTCGCGCGCGTCGCTCTTCGTATATTTTATTATCCGGGTCTCTAGTCTGAAACAATATTTCATGTTACTCTCACCCCATGATTAATCTCCCAAGGGGTAATCAGAAACACCAACTTATTTGATTGAGAATATGTGCCGGTAGAGCAATGTCCAGGTGCCGGGAATCGATGGCCGGCGCTCGGTCGAGACTTAAAATCCGGGGCCCGCGCGTTGCTCTACCGGTTAAATTGTACACAGGGAATGTTCCAACATAGAGGCTTAAAACAAAATCAGTATTTTCCTGTCCGCTGACGATGTAATCAATTATTTCTATTCGCATCTGACTGTACCTACTTAAGCCATCGTTGTTGCAAACCTACCTGTCTCCCCGGTCAGTGTAATACTCGTTGAAGTGCAGTGGCGTGCAGACGAGCTTGGTCAAGTGGTCGAGGCGCGCGTAGTAGAAGAACTCGAGCGTCCGCACTGCCTCCACGGCAAACGGGGGACTTGCCATGGCGTATTCGTGCTCTGTTAGTCGAGAACAAAAAAATACATATTATTTGCCATGCGGTCGCCGGGGCCGGTTAATGAAACTGGGCAAGACGAGAAAATATATCTGCCGAAATGGTTTAAAACCCGAAGCCCTGGATTAAAACAGGAGGGGGCTTTTGCACAGCAGTGGGACCCTAATAGATAAGTACGAACATTAAAAAAAGTGATGACGTAGGCAGGTATATTATGCCTCAATACATTTGATGTCCCAGAATAAAAAAATAGAAGTCAGGTATGGCTTCGCTCGGCAGGTACTGGCTACATAAAAAACAAAGGAGCCGACCAGCCCAAAAGATCAACGACATTAGAGAGGCTGGAAGGAAAACCATGGGTACCTAAGATGGGCAGAGGACGTAGAGGTTCAGTACCTTACTCGTTTTGAGGTTTTGTGTTTTTTGGGACCAACAGTGTGCTTGTGCAATAGACATCAAAGAAGAGATAAACAATCTTACGTATGAGGCACTCCTTCCGGCCGTTGGCGAATCTCTCGCGAATCACTTTACGATCGAAGTCGATCCTGACGCTCTCCATGTGGTCCACTCTATGCTCGTAGTATTCGTAACTGTAAACGAAATACACCACGGCTTAGCGATTTCAAATATCGCGTTAGGATACCAACGGGTAACATAAGGATTACTTACTTACTTATTTCAGGTTTCCTACAAAATGTAAACGTGTTAACTTGAACGCACTATACCTACGGCAAAGCTAGGAAACTATTATCGTTAAGTCAGAGACGTATGAAGATCAGCCCTGGCGGCAGTACACCACGCTATGAAGCAAAACAAGAGAGTAGTTGATATCACCGATATCGCGGTTTATGCCGCCGGGACTGATTCAAGTAGATCCTTTATCACTTACGTTAGAGTCGGTATAGTCAAAGCGTAATCGTCGAAGATCTTGATTCGCTTCACGATGCCGTCGACCTGGGCATAAGGGGAAAACTTCTCGAGGATGACTTTCTTGTAGTGGATCGTCTTATGGCTCCCCGGGTACCGTTGTCGATGCTCTGAAAAGTTATAGCTTCTAAAAATTATGTTAGGTAGGTAGATATTTTATGGTGGCTGTCGTTGCAGATGGGACATGTAGGTACAGAATTACAGATGTGTGCACAGGAAAGACAAGGTGAATAAAGTGAGAATTAATTAAACCACTGGTCTTACGATGTTTTCCTTTCGTGTCTAACTACGAGTATCTACCCCTTACATACTCGTGCCTACCTAGAGTCACGCCTTGATAGCTGCCAGAGAACTTAAATTTAATTTACCATAAGCCACGAATACACACGAGATACCATCTAAAAACAACTCACCCCAAGACACGAGAGAGAGAGACCATAAGAGATTTACCACAAGCCACGAATACATATAGGCATAGAACTCTCACCATCAGCACTAATATCCAGCTTCTCGACCCAGCTGGCGGGCATGTCCAGGTGCTTCTCAGTGTCCACGGCGCTGCTCTTGTCGTTCGGGTCGACGCCGGCCATGTTCCGCCTGTGGAACGGCTCGCCGGCCAGCAGGTGCTCCCAGCTGTTCAGGTCGGACAGGTCATAGCTCAGCCGGTCGAGCGTGCCCGACCAGTTCTGATCGTTCAGGATGTTCACCTGAAGGAAATGGGGTAAAAGGTCTTTGTAACACTCTTATTAGTATCATCGCAGTGTTGTAGGCAACAACTAATTGAAATTTGACGTTTCAAAGGGTATTCAGTTCAAATGAGCCGATATTGATTAGGTATAATGCGTGCGGGATGAGAATGGGATGGAACCTTGTCAAAGTCAATCGAAAACATACTGTATTTTACTTTGACAAGGTTGCATCGACGACGTGAGTTTGCTTACTGCGCGCGTCTCAGTTCCAAAAGGTCGCATCCCATTCTCATTCCGCGCGGATTATACCTTTATATTTTCATCCCGAGTTTAGGTACTTGCGAAGTGGCCGGCCTATATTTGTTTAGTGCTGGAAGAGGCCTATCCAAAAGGTAAATCTTGTGCGCGGTCGAATCATACTGGAAAATTAATGGACACGTACTGACTGACTGAGCAACCTCATGAAGCTACCGCGCAAGGAAAATGCTCGGGTGGCGGAGCGACCCACCTGACCGAACTAACCGAGGCACTGCCTTAATTGCTTGCTCGGGCAGTCAGTACTAGCCCACTCACGTAGTAATTCTCGTGGTTATACACAGCGCTGAGTCGCTGGTACGTGGGGCAGCTGACAGGGTACCCATTGCCCTCGGAGGGCTCGATGAAGAAGGGCTCCTGCACGCCCATGGGGCCCGGCATCACGAGCACCCAGGCGTGCACGCGCCACGTGTCGATCGGGTCTGGTGGCGGCTCTTCCAGCTCCTGGAACGAGACTTACATTAAGGGTTAATGAAAGTAGGTAGTGTTATTTAAAAAAAACTGTAAAAAATGTCTGTAAACTGCTGTCTTTCCCCAAATGTTCCGTTTTTTTTTTATTTTTGTTCAGCCATTTTTGGTTTCACGACAATATTCATTATTCTATACAACAAAAAAACAATAATTAAGCTGATTTGTTTTTGTTGCCGAACAACCAGTGGTACCTACTGCCGACAACTGCCCAAAAAACTAGAAGTTCGAGCGAATCATCAGGTTTTTTTTTCGTGCTTAAAAAAATTTACCTATGGCTTTCTTTAGGGCTTCTTACCCTTGTTCTGTTCTTGTTCTTCTCATCATGTCGAAAGCATCGCCATTTTCTCACACGTCACGTGACCTGAATCCTGTCACTTCAACAGCGCTGTTTTTCCCTCGCGTCGAAAGCGCCTCAATTTCTCGCGTTGATCCCATTGAATTGAAGGTAGGGTATCACCTCTAGGAAAAGAAAATCCAAAAAACGAACCGCAATCCTCTGCTTCCTCGCTTCCTCGGCCTTGTCCCTGTCAGCCTGCAGCTTGGCCTCTTCTTTATCAGCCATGAGCTGCAAGAACTTGGAGTTGAGGTCTGGCAGCGGCACGAGGCGGTAGCGCGGCTCCTCTTCGGGGGGCGGAGGCTCTTCGATGACCTGCCAAGAGATGGAAGTAATAACCCTTTGGGTCTACAAGGTCACGAGAACGAGGCAGATATATCTCTGCGCCGAGCCAGGTGGTGTATTTCTATCTTAGTGCATAGGTACGGTTGGCCACAGCCACAGCTACCCCATCGTAGCTCTTACCACGCGCGGCATAAGGGCGCCAATAGAACAAAAAGGGGTATCCTAGCGTGTGGCCGACTGTACCTACTCTCTACGTAATGTAGAAAGACTGTACGGTTTTGAGAGACTAGTTTTAGAATCAGTGAGGTGAATTGAATAGAGCAAGAGAGAACAAAACATTGGTGCAGAATCGACGTCGACAAAATTGTCGTAGCTAGAACATTTGTAGGTATATTTCCTTCCAGAGTCCTCGATGGACGCAAATGAGTCGTTTTCAAAGCACAAATTCAAAGCATTCATAGTAGGCGCTTACAGGTGACTGTCAAAATTAATCTGTGCTAAGCTAAGCGAAGCTTTGAATTTGTGCGGGTGAAAACGGGCCATTGCCGCAGTTAGAAAATTGGACGCCATCTTACCACAGTTTCGTCGGGAACATCCGGGCACGCGGTCCGGTACCGTATAGCGAGGCAGGCGTCCCGCGTGGCACACCCGACCGCCACATAAGCGTCAAACCCGGCACCGACGAGCCAAGACACCGCCACCGTGGCCAGCTCGAAAGGGTTCCCGCTGCGACGCACGATGCACGAGAACGGGGAGATGAGGCGCTCAGGCTAGAAAGAGGAAATCGACGAGAAAAATAAAATGCATTTGCCTTTAGGATAGTAAGTATAGGTAGGTACTTAGTTCCTGAAGCATCTCCATTCTCCACAGATAGATTTATGAACGGAACCCAAACTCAAAGTATAACCGGAGAAATCTGCAGAGACAGGACGATACTTACCCATTTGCTTAGCGAATTTCTCAATTCAGAAACCGGTATTAGGTATATCAAACAAATGAAGTTACAATTAAATATTCATGACCCAATTTTTCTCAGACCTATAAAGGACCATGGGCATATTGGGCCCACTGACAGAGTTGAAATTTGATGATTTTTTTACCTTTTCCGACCCGAATGATGTCAAATGAAAGCTCTTGGAGAGTCCTTAATTTTGTTCTATGGCAGCTTAGTAAAATCGAATCGAGATGAATACAAAGGAAATTCCGCAGTCGTCTGTCGAATTCGCGCAAAATCCGGAAGAAATACAGAAATGTAGTGTTAAAAACAGTTCTGCTACTCGACGATAGATGGCGCTACTTATGTGTTATAATATAATGCAAACGTTTTATCTGTTACATTTTTGTTGCAATGCGACGGAAAGTAATCCTTTTTTTAGTGAGCTCAGATGGGCTATTCTATTTTTAAAAATCCGCACAGTTGAAACGGTCTATTTACTCGAATGAACATTCCCTTTTTGTCATTTTTAAACGGTATTTTAAGTTGCTTAATTGAGAAAATACATTCACAAAAAGGCCAAGTAATCATCATACATAGTTAGTTGATACAACTACTTACTATGTATCACGAATTTATTGCTCCTCCATTTTCGCGAGTTAATAAAAAAAATGTAGAGCTAAACAAAGTTCAGCTATTCAACGATAGGTGGCGCTACTTGTATGTTAAAAAGAGTAAGAAATTTTATCTGTAGCTTTTGTTTATCTTTGTTTGTAAACGGAAAGCATTATGATTCGATAGAAGTCACTATTTTATATGTCATCGCCATAGTTAATACGAGTACACCTATGTCAGTATCACCAAATTAATTTGATTTATTATTGACGCTAATTAATTACACATAGATATCTTAGATATATCCCACACCACATCATCCAATCCAAGAGTTATGAAAGTTCATCCACTATAATTCGTTAATTAGCAATGCAAATCCAGCACCTGTACGCTTCTCCCTTTGTGGAAACCCACGCATAATATTCAAAGTCGAAACTTGTTGCCCACGCTTCCGAGAAGCAGAAATCAAAAGGATAATAGCCGTTGTTTCGGGGAACATTTAAACCACCCCCACAACAAGAAAGAACGGCCACTTCTTTTGAATTAAACTAAACCGCACAGCATAGCAAACGCTGAGAATTCATACCTAATTAAAGGTACACTGCCTTATCAATAATTATGCTCAAACAAATTTTAAGAGTCACGAAAGGTATTCCTACAGGTAGGTACCTAGGTACTCTGATCCTGTTCATCCGCTTATAGGTTCAAGTCCAAAGGTTGTTTATAAGACATTGCTCTTAGCAAAAAGACTGCTATTTCTTATCTTCTTCTCCACCCAATTTAAGAATAATATACATAGATAAGTACTTTCTATGTACACAAGACAGCACGTAGACGCTTACACGCATGCACTCTATTCACTGAGATTACAGGCGACTTTCCAATGAAAGTGTAAGAGTATAAGTGTGTAGGTACACACGACAGCACATCGACCTTTACACGCTAGCACTCTACTCGGTTACGTTACGGGTGACATTACAACAAAAGTGTACAGTCTGGCGTGCTGTCGTGTATACATACTGGATAGACAAAGAGTTCTCTCGTGATCGTTGCGGTACGAAAAGGTCGGTATCAAACAAACGGTGTAAGGTTATTATGTTTTATATTATTACTTAACTACTTAACTGTAGGTACTTCTATTCAGTTTATTCTATGCCGACAAACAGACGAATGGAAAAGTTGAGAGAAAACAAAGCAGCCCCTATACCATAGACGCATTGTTTTAATATGGCGCAATTTACAAAATTGCACGAATTAAGACGCATTTTATATATGTTTTGTACAAACTAGCCTTACCTTTGAATAAAAATTACAAAGTATAGATATAAAATCAAAGCATGACAATGCGAATCCAAAGAGAAATTAAAACCTTAGTCGATATGGACGCAATAGCGTAAAGGGTACTCCGCTGGGCCGATGGGGAGCGTCGCCGAACCGTCGCAACTTTGGCGCCTTACAACTTTCCCTTTTCGATGGAAACTTTTCAGTACTTTCGCCCGTTAACTTTCTTTCATTTTCAATTTCTTCGCGCAAAGTTTTGTGCGCTCGCCGCCCCGCCGAGATTGGCCGCGGACTTTTCTGCAATTTCAAACTTTGCGATGCTGAATGTGTGTTACTTATTGAATTGATGCCTGCCATTGGGATAAAAATGTCCTTAGGTACAAATACGTGCCCTTTGAAATCCTGAAACTCTGGATATCCAAAGAGATAGGCACAAATAGATATCCTATAATAGAGGTAGTGGGTGGTTACAAAGGTGGGTAATTGAGACTGGCGTATTGTATTTTGAGTAAGTACATTGATGACACAAGGAGAAGTTTAGCAGTAGTTATTATAGGTAAGTAATTATACACCTATCTTTATCTATGTTGTTTTTTTACTGAGTAGAAGAATAGAAGAGAAGAAATAACCTCCGTTAAACGGTCGGCCACAGTCTAGAATACCCCATAGTAGCTCTTACCACGCGCGGCATAAGGGCGCCAATCGAACAAAAAGGGGTATCCAAGCGTGTGGCCGACTGTACCAACCATCTTTCCAAAAAGAACAATCTCGCATCGCTGACAGCGCTTCAGAGGTAGCGGGTTCAAGTCCGGGCTCCGACATTTTTGTTTTGTATTTTTTTAGTACTATGTACATTTTTAGCTATCCTAATTCCTAAGTAATGTTTGTTTTCTTGACTTCGCGTTGCCAAACAACACCGAACTAAATCCCATAGAATCCGCATTACGTTTAAAATCACAATAAAAACTTGTCCCCACAGAAACAAAAGATATCAGCAATAGAAAAATACGAAACATCATTTCGACCATACGTCTAATATTCGAATGTCAACCTTATTGCATTAGTGTACAGTTTTACTTTAGTTGCATGGACTACGAGCAAATAAGCTCCCAAAGGCAATTTGGGCATCTATTTTTCCAGACACATTTCAGAGTTCTATGTTGTATCTAGTTTTATCCTTGATCGAAGCCAAACAATGACAACGACCACCAAAACTTCGCATCCCCAATTAATAAGCGCAGCGAGACAATGCGCGCTTGACCAAAGCGTGAATATTCGAATTTCGAAGACGGTAGCCGGTAAGAGAGGGGGGAGGGCCGGGTACTTGCATATCGTTATCGATGGTCTCACGACTCGCAAGAGTATCGATTGGGGGGGTGTCCAGCCGGCTTGGGGTGGGGTGGGATTGCGCGAGCAACGCGGAGTCTGTACTTGCAGAAGGACAGCCCCTGTCTTCTCTAAAAGCACCGTAGATAATCCCATTATTAAATGTCAAAGAAAAGATTGTTCCTTTCAATAAGAGCTATTTTCCCGCAAATTAACAGATTTTGAAGGTTAACATGTGAGTGGATTTTTTTGAAAATAGACGGGCTGAATATTTACAATTACCTAAGTCTAAACTAGCATTACATACTGCAAGTCAGGCAAGGTGCTTTACAATACCTATACGTTTTCTTAAACGGAGTATGAAACAGGCTTTCTTTTTGCGCACTACTGGGGATAGGCTAGTCACTAGGGAGGGCTAGGGATCTGGGTTAAAAGCTTAGGAAAAGCTAGCTGTGTAAGGACCTCGAACGGCATCACTCTGTCATCGAATAAGCAAGCCTCAAGCCTGTATGTTAATGTTTTTTTACTTTACCTCATTGCTATGACTTGTCTATATTAAATTTTTAAGTAAAATTTTGTTAATTGAAAACAACAGATTTACAAATTTGAGACCCTAGAATCCCACACTGGACCCGTGCCCACCCTTATTAGGAAAGGCCATGAAAATAAAGATATAGGTAAAACCCGTGTCAATAAAGAAAACACCAAAACTAGCGTTCTCTCGCTTTGATTGTACAGTCGGCCACACGCTAAGATACCCCTTTTTGTTCGATTGGCGCCCTTATGCCGCGCGCGGTAAGAGCTGCAATGGGTTATCTGTGACTGTGGCCGACGGCTATGTTATTATGATTAGCGCGAGAAGGGGCGTGTTTCGCAGTTCATGCGAAATGTTTGCTATATTAGCACGGTTTAAGGGTCCGTATAAGGCTAACTAGCGCCACCAATGTTGAAAAAATCATATCTTCCTTTAGAAGAAGTTTCTGGAAAAATCCTAAGATGAGCCTATGCGCCATGCTTTTCTAGATTTTTAAGTGTAGATACCCTCTGCGAAATTTACTTTTAAGCTAAAAAATTTTCGATAACCGCCAATAACGGCCGTTTTTGGCGGTTATCGAAAATTTTTTAGCTTAAGGGTCCGTATAAGGCTAACTAGCGCCACCAATGTTGAAAAAATCATATCTCGCTTCAGAAGAAGTTTCTGACAAAATCCTAAGATGAGCTCATGCGCCATGCTTTTCTAGATTTTTAAGTGTGGGTACCCAACTCAATTTCTAGTCTTAAGCTAAAAAATTTTCGATAACCGCCAAAAACGGCCGTTTTTGGCGGTTATCGAAATTTTTTTAGCTTATAAGTAAATTTCGAAGAGGGCATCTACACTTAAAAATCTAGAAAAGCATGGCGCATAGGCTCATCTTAGGATTTTTCCAGAAACTTCTTCTAAAGGAAGATATGATTTTTTCAACATTGGTGGCGCTAGTTAGCCTTATACGGACCCTTAAGACTAGAAATTGACTTGGGTACCCACACTTAAAAATCTAGAAAAGCATGGCGCATGAGCTCATCTTAGGATTTTGTCAGAAACTTCTTCTGAAGCGAGATATGATTTTTTCAACATTGGTGGCGCTAGTTAGCCTTATACGGACCCTTAAGGGTGGTTCTGTTGTTTACAATAATGAAAATAATACTATGTTATTGCCGCGAACGAAAAATCGCTGAACAAAAATAGCTCAGTTTAGCTACAAAATGTAAAAATCTGTGAAAATTTTGTATTTACCGCCACGTTGCTATCATCCACCCTTAGTATACTACACTTCTGACGCAAGCACCTACCTAGATCCTTAATAGTAGGTACTTCTGTGAGTCCTTATTCTGGGGCGAGCTAACGGCGGCGCGCACAGACGCCACTCATGCGAGGCACCGTGCTGGGCCTCTAATTGAAATCGCTGCGACAAGCCGCCGCGGCCAAGATTTATCGATATCGATAGAAACATTACTTTGCTGGTGGAGGGAATTTCTCATAATATTTTCTATAGACGACTATGTAACTATATGGTATTGTCAGGCCCATACCGTAAAAGGATAAGATGATGAGTATAATATTGTGTATTTGTGTATGTCAAATGTCAATCCATAAGTATAATATTTTAAAAAAAACAGTAGGGTTTTAATACAGAGAGAGGGAGAGAACACTTTATTGTAAACCAGAAATTACTTTACAGGTGCCTCTACTGACTCTATAATAATATAATTAAATGGAATGGTGGATCTTCTGCCCACAGCGGGCTCATAAATTACCAACCTATAATTATTATTGTTGTTGACGATAATAATGTCCTCGGTATCACTGTTTCTGATAATGCATGATAAATAAAGTAAGATGTCACCTATAGCTACTTTTCATGACAAGAACCGAACCATTAGTATTTAGGTTCTAGATACTGATCCAGGCTTAATCACCACGCGTGCCCCGGATTGGTGATTTATTGAGAATCAATTATGCAAATCTATGGTTTATATTTTCTTAGAGTTAATAAAGTTGCTACACCTTGTCTCCCTAGTCTTAATTAAAATGATAATTTACTAGGTACATTTTGTAAGGTATCACAGGCACAGCTACTACAACAGTTTCCTGAAGTAATTGGATAGTTATTACCAACAAGCTGGCAGCGTAGCAAAGTAGCTAAACTTTCGAGCACATTATTCATTACCGGCAACCATTTAAAAGACAAATGGCGTACGGCAATATGCTCTCGGGCGAGCTCCCACTATCGCATGAGTAGGGAAAAATGTTTATCGATAAATAGAAAAAAAAGCGAGTTAAAAAGTGGGTTTTCTTTGTCCTAGTTGGATGGGCGCTACGGAGGCAGTGCGCGCGAGTGATTTCCACCACCCGCGCCGCGCGTCGCGTGGTCGCGACTGGCGTAGAGATGGGGTAATAGCGCAAAAAACTACGATATCGATGTTTTTTTTTTATGTGGAAAGATTTCCTTTACGCTCTAGGTTGAACTACGTAGCGAATTGTAGTTGGAGTGGTTGACTGTCGGTCGCTTTTACAGGGAAAGGAAACATGACCTAGTTACCACAGCCAAGCGTATTTTCTTTCGCTGACGTTTAATTCGCGGGCGGCTGGCACGGTGACGTTGACAAACAAAGGGCTGTTTTTGCCGGCGACGGCGCCGCCCACCCGCCGCGCTCGCGGCTCGCGACAAGCCAGGGCCTCGCGACGTGCCGGCCCGATCGATATCGCCGGCTCCAACCGACCCGAGACGGCCGGCCTACGCGCCCGCTCGGCCATTTGCCTACCTCGACGCCTCAGGCTTGTGTGTACATAACCCGCTCGGGAGGCACCCCCCACCGATACACCCCTCTAGATTACCGCCTACAAAGCAAACTTCATTGGTACGTGGATGCAATATGCGCAAGGAGCGAGCCCGAATTGCGCCTCGGACCGCGTCTCTGTGCCCGGGATCGCTTTGATATCCGAGCTCGTGCATTACACTATTACGGAGCACAGAGAACGGAGCCTATGCCAAGGCGAAGGCTTATTATCCTTCTCGGATACGCTGCCTCTCCAGATGCGAGCGTCCGCAATCACGTTAATTACTCGGGCGATATGTACGCTCGTAAGGTAACAGGCAATATCTGGGGGTTCAAAGGTGGCTATCTGGTAGTCTGAGATATCTGTGAATCTTGTTACGCTGCACTTTCAGAACATCAGCCTACTCCCATTAATAAGACGAGCGCTGCAGGTGTGTGTGCGACGACGACGTGAAAGAAGAGTAAAGTTTCGATTGAAACTCGAGGGGGGAACGTAAATCGGCCAAGTGCAGGCAACTCCCGCGAAGTTGGTTCCATCCGACCGAGGGAAAGTTTACTTTTGCATATTGGCCTCAGAGAGCGAGTGCGTTCGAGTAACAACTTCGCAAAGCTGTAAAAGCTTACAGCTCATAAGCTCGCCGAGCACACAGTAATCCGTGAACTGCTCCACGTGTGTTTTGTGGAAACACCACCATTCACTGCCGACGTAAATGCTGCAAAATAGACGATTTTAGCCTTTGCTCGATATTTTAAATGAACATCAAACAAGCAGGTACTTAAAAGTAATTGGCGAAACGATATCGATATCGGCCCTTAAAAAGGAAATTAATGTGAGAGCGGGCCCTGCCTTGGCTGGGCGTTGACAAAGGGAACGAAAAACAGTGCAACGAATAGGATGTGTCTGTGAATCGACTATCTGCGATACACTTAACTATTTAGGTCATAGATATTAAAAAAGCTATATAAATAAAGCTACGTTGTACCTATACCTACTTAACATAGATAAATACTTGACCTGAGATCAAAGCTTGATTTATTAGGAACTTTAGGTTTAGGAGCATATTTTAAGATTTTCATTAGGCACTGGGTATGAAAAGTAAAAACTACTTTACGCGCAGTTTTTCAAAAACTTCTTATCAAAATGTGGATCCGTTTTCCTTTGAGCGTGGGTAATGAGAGTACAAGACTAAATTGGCTGACTAATATAAAATTAAACACCCTCTTTCCCTCCAGTTAGAGATGGTAGAGAACCCGTTTTGAGTATTAACTTAGGCTTCTGTATATATTTATACAGAGACCAGTGGTACCTGCTTTCACACTAGATGAGTGGAGTGACAACTCGGACGATGTACTGTAGCTGGCCCTTCATAACATGCATCCTAATTATATCATCCTATCGGCTTAGTCGGCCTAGTCAAGAAGGTCAATAAGTGTGGACTTGTGAAGGCAACGGTTCTGTAACAAAACTAACAAACATTCAGAAAAAACTTGATTATTTGAGAAATGTAATGTATGTAAGAGTTCTCTATTTTTATTTTATTATTTTGTCAACATTTTGCCTAGCATCATCGATTGTTACCATGGAGCGAATCGGGAGCCAACTCTCGCTTCTAAACAAGTCTCTATCTCCCATCATGTTTGTGCCCGCCCGCCCGCTAATATTCGGGCGCACCAAGTATTTCAATAAAGGCGCGACATCTTTAATCCAGGCCGAGCGGCAGGGGCATAAATCTTGCAGGGCCGGACTCGGGCGAGTTTTGAATCATTTAGCGCGGTGCGGGCGCGCGACTTCCGTCCGGCACGTGCGCCCCCCTCCCGCCACCCCCCGGCACCAATCGCGCCACCTCCCACGCCCGCCGCGCGTCTGTCTTGTCGAGACAAAGGGGCAATAGGGATGGGGGCCCGGGAGCGGTTGCTACGCGTTCTTGTCGATGGTTTTGGAAAATTTCGTGGATGGAAATCAATGGCTTTGTGGAAAATCATTGATGGAAATGTAAACGATGGAAATTGATGATGGAAACTAAATAACCAACTACAGAAGGAAAGTTTCACGGGCATGAATTATTCTGTTAGCAGAGTTGTATGTTGGTGAGATCTGTTCTGTGCCCAGTTTTCCTTTCTATGTTTTTTTCTTCTTGAGACTCCGCCATTTCTACAGGGTGCACTCTAAGTCGATAGCGGAACTTTAAGTAGGCTGTCTACTGATCAATACAAACAACTTGTACTAGGTGGCGAAAAAAATGGAGTGAAAAAAATTTCAGCTGTTTCATACATTTGGCGCAGTACTGAGTCGACCTTTTGTATGGAACAGCTGATATTTTTTTCACTCCATTTTTTTCGCCACATAGTACAAGTTGTTTGTATTGATCAGTAGATAGCTCACTTAAAGTTCCGCAATCGACTTAGAGTGCACCCTGTATAAGAAAACTATTACAGTCCTTAGGTATTGGTCTCGTATTTTGCATAAGTTCTTAAAAAGATCTTCATGTATTTCACAGAAATAGGCACATGCATCATCAAAACTGTTCGTTTGGAGCATTCCATATTAATTTGTTTGAAGCTAAGGGGTGATCCCTCGACTCAACATCAAACCCGATACAATGTGATGTGACCACCGATCGATCAGTGAGATATGGATGTAAGGCTAAAAATAACGGTAGTGACGTTGGTTAACGTTGGTGTCAATGCTTTGTATGTATAATATAATTTAAACCAAAGCTTGAGCTCAGGTGATGACGCGAAGAACGTACTTCTTTCACCGAATTCGTATCATCGATAGAGCCACCGTTTGCTTGTCCCCAGCATCCCTAGAGCACGACGTCCGAGCCGCCCACCCCTAATTTGAATTCACGGAGACTTCGCTCCGCGACGCGTCCGCCGCCGCGTTGGCCGCGCCCGACTTAATGAATCGCGAGGGGGCGGTGGGGGCACCGCACCACCACCCTGGGGGGCGATCGGACAGCCACCGCATCCTCCGCGCGGATAAGTGACGCCTGTGTTGCTCCGTACATACGCCTTATGTACCGCCCGAGCCGTACATAGCCGCTGGCCGGCACCGTCTACGTAACGCCAGCCAAATTTATGTCCCGCACATGTCTAGAGACCGCGGTGTACCTTTCGGTGGGATTTCGCGTGTTTACCTACGGACGGGGGCGCGTCGAAGATATTCGGGACAGGAATTTCGCCTGTGAACCCTCCCTTGGCGCGTGATTATGTTTATAGACTCTTTGTGTAGCGCGCGTATCAATTTTCATTTGGGGAATGCTGGGCTGGGACTGGGATGCTGTTTTTTTTAAGACATCTCATGGAACATGTCTTTGAGTCTCTGCTAATTCAAATTAACGAGTGCAATGTTTACATTTGCGAAACTGAATGCCGGACAGCCTAGTACAATACATTTGTCAGGACATTACTACCTTCCCACAATTGAATAAAAGCCCGAATTTGATTGAATGTGTGGTGCCTGTACCTACCTACCTACCAATCTTCGTTTCGGTGGTTCTGTTCAGCCAAATTAAAAAGGGGGATAATTTTTTTTGCACCATTCACACCTATAATTAGTATCAAAGAATTCCGAAGTCTCTCACAGACAATAAAACATGCAAATGGCTTGGCTCCGTGTGTCGCCCGGAGCCACAGAGAGCTCGTCTCAAGCAGACTGTAAACAAAAACTTGCTAATGGGCATTATGTAAATCACTCGCGTGGGATGACCGATGGAAACTGGGGGCGGATCTAGGGTTCGGCACACTTTCAGTACGCCAGGGACTCTTGTAAAAGCATTGGATATTGCTAATTTCTCAATATAAGTGCCGATTAGATTCACGTGTCACCCACCAGCAACTAGCATCGCGTGTTCCGTCTTTTAATAATTTAATAACTTGCTAATAGGCAAATAAATAAAGTAGATGGACGATGTCAAATGTGTATTAATCAGTAAAGTAATGAGGTATTTGCTCCATGGGGTAAGTAAAGGTGCCCACCTAGCTCCACTCCTGCTAAAAACGCACTAAATTATTCACCCGCGCGATGCGATTCGGCGCATTTCGCATTTCGACTACACGCTCGGGGCTCGTCCGGTGCATCCCGGGGCTTACCGATAATAGTAATTATTGTTGTGAATAATAGGTACACTTTTGTGTCGCAAGAGAGACGCTCGCGGTTCTCATTATCCCTCGCCCCTGTACATAATGCTCCAATTATCCACCCAGGAGGCACAAATCCGTCAAACAAGCCGCAGGCAGGGCTGGCCGGCCGGTCTCTCTGTTGTTCTTGTTGCTAGGCAGCATAAGGGCGAGTTTTGAAGGGGTATGTCCTCGTGGCGCTGAGCGTAGGTACATAGAGGCCGCGGCTCGTGGGAGCGCGACCCGCCGGCCATTATAGTCGATAAGCAAGCACGCGATATCGATTGACGTCGTGCGTGTCCTGCCCTAATTTGGCGTCGGAGTTGGACGCGGGAATTACGCTCCGCTTGCTCTGTGCGGGCAATGAGCGGGGGACCCGCGGCCGTTTGGCTCTGATGAAACACACGACGCGACGGTGAAAAATTCGATTAATGAGCCGTTTTCAAAGAACAAATTCGAAGCATTACCCTCCAACACTACTCGTTTTTATTATAGTGGCCAAGGGCGTCGCCAAGGGAGGGGCAGGGAGGGGCAGCTGCCCCCCCTAGAGATTCCATAAAAGTTGCCAAATATAATGCAACCAAAGTCCTAAGTCTGAGTTAATTTGCTTGAAGTTCAAGCATTGAACAATCATTCCCGTACGTCGAAACTCGAATGAATTCACCAATTCCACTCCTAATATTCCGTACGCTCAACTACGCGGCTGTAGATGTAAGGCTCGTAGTACAAGTGAAAAGCTTCATGTGCTGTCGACTTTACCTACAATTCATACCTACTTTTCTCATTCATAGAGAATGAGAAAAGTATGAATTGTAGTAGGTAAAGTCAACTTGCCCCCCCCTGCGCCATCGGCTGGCGACGCCCTTGATAGTGGCCCTTTTATCGACCGAATGATCGAAATTTTATGATCGAAACCGAGTGCAGGACCTATGTGCGGTAGGTCTTGCCGCTTTTTTTTATTTTTTTGTATTTGTTTTCTTAGAATATTAACAAAACATAGTCTTCCCTTAGAACAGATTAATTTTGACAGCCGTATTCCGGTTCTTCTATGGCCACGCCTGTAAACGCCATCTATGAACTGCTTTGAATTTGTTCTTTAAAACGGCTCATTTAATAATAACGTGTGAAATGGAAACTGCGCGGACTATGTATGGATAGTGGGACAATATGATTTTTTTTCATTGGCGGCGCTAGTTGTGCGCCCTATAAGGGTCCCTATACAATAAATGGGGGGTTGTATTGTAACACAGCATAGAAACTAGCGCCCTCTATATTAGTTCAAAACTCAACTCTAGATGGCGCTAAATGCTTCTTAGCGCCCTCTATATTAGTTCCAATGCTCAATTCTAGATGGCGCTGTATGCAGCCTACCTCATTTTTATTTATCTTCCAAATAAATGCATAGAATGGTGGTACGCGTAACCCTCGGTGCGCGAGTCCCACTCGCACTTGTCCGGTTTTTATTTTTTTAAATTAAACTTCGTCAATGTTGACTCAATACCGTCTTGGGTAGAGGAGCCGAGTTGAAACGTTTATTGTGTTATTACAAGGAAACTTCTCAGACTGAACTAGACGGGGGCTCTGCGGAACGAATTCAACAGGTGCCGTCATTACCGGCCGCTTTATGGCCGAATGTCAGGGCTGAATCCCGTCTGTTTTCAGTTTCGCTTCACGATTAAGTAAGGAGAGATGATGAAAAGTAGGAACGCCTGCACGATTGCTAATTTGCTACAAGCCTTTAGAGAACGTGGAATGTTTCTTCTTCCCTCTCACGTCTATACTTTGATGTGTCAACGTTGTAAGCTCGGAAGGGAGAGACAAATACGTACCTACATGTAATTAGATTATTATTAAAAGGGGAAATTCAATGGTAAATACATAGATCCGCAATAACTTTACTACAGCACCTTATAATCTAGTTTAAAATATTTCAAGCAGTAACAATGCGGTGTCATGAAATTTTCGCATAATGTAACGTTTGTAATATGAGTGAAGTGTCGGTATTGCATTTACGACTTTATTTTACGAGTAAGCGATCGAACGCACAGATGCGAAATTTTTTGATCTATCAGGAAGGAGAGATGGATAGCGTCTTTTTGAAGGACAAAACTCTTTTTACTGTATTGTGACAAGATTTTTTTTTTACCATTCGCAGTATTTTTAACCACTGTTTATATTTTACGGAAATAAATACCTTTTTCATCTCCCACGCTCGGAAAGTTTGCTGTTACTAGTAACTTACGATCGTGTAAAGGCCGGATTTAAACTATCTGCATTTTAGTGCGCTTCGAAATTTGAACGCGGCGCCGGGAAAGTCTTTCCCGCGCCCTATGGTGTTGAAAAAGAAAAAAACACTGGCCGTTTAAGTAGATGCCAGATCCCGACCGAAAAAAGATCCTCATTCATAGTTCATTTACACGCGTACTTCAGCGAAAGTGATTGTTCGTGCCCATTCTCTATACAAAACTGTGATTGTAAATGGGGCATAAGGATCTTTTAAAAAGGTAAAGTCACGGAATAGAACATTCAGAAACGCGGTTTCTTCTTTCAGGTTTTTTCAATATATTGTACAATATATTTATTATTAATACCAGTAAATAAAAAAAATGCTTCGCTTCTGTTTTATCAAATAAATAATGATGTTTTGGTTTGTTAAATACATTTTTTCAAACGATATTACAAATTTCATTTTTTATCTCCTATACATTTTTTATTTATATGGTAAAAGTTCTGAATGCACCCGAAAAAAAAAACATTCTTTTATTTACATTATTTTTGTGTCTGGATAAGAAAACTTCAGGAAATTATTAATAAAACGAATGGTTTTAATACCAACGAAGCTCAAAATTTTAGTTCGGCAGCCGTAACTACAGTAAAATATGCTTTTAAAAGGAACTTATTTGACTCACCTGTTTCGCCTGTAAGTAGTTGTTTAAAGAGTTTTTCCCGCTTGGCTAACAAAATCATTTCCTCGCTTCTGTGAGATGAAAAGTTTTGTGTTTCGCACGAATGCAATATTATTTGCGTCTCGTGCTTCTGAATACCTCGCTACGCTCAGGTTTCTTTTTTTGAACCACTCGCTACGCTCGTGGCTCAATTTTAGAAACCTTCGCTATTTCGGTTTTCAATACAAGCACTTGCCGCAAACAATAATTTTGCATTCTTGCATAACAAATAACTATTAATTTTTTACTTTACTTTACCAAAGTCGGTTCCGGTAGTAACCTTCTAAAACACCCTAATAAAATTTGAGTTGAGGGAAGTAATGATGGAAAAGAACTAGGAAATGTAGTAAGGGAATAGTTTTTCTTCTTCGTCTCCTTCTTTGTTCCCTTTCTTTTCTGTGGAGTTAGAGCCGAAAAAGAAGAGAACAACCTGGCCAGAGCTGGCCTCCCTAGCCATGGCCAGAAATAAAATGGAAAGCCCTTGTGTCGGATTGACAGTCGGTTAGCCAGTACCTATGTCAGATTGCCAGTATGACATCTAACTTTTTGCGACCCCCTTTTTATCATTTAAGTACACCACGACCCCCAAAAACCCTCCTAGAGAACCTTCACGATTCTCTAAAGCAGCTTCGCAACGTGGCGGGAAATTCAAAATTGTCACAGTTTTTTACATTTTGTAGCTAAACTGAGCTATTTTTGTTCAGCGATTTTTCTTTCGCGGCAATCTTTTGATTGTTGTAAACAAAAGAACAACAATAATTCAGACGATTATGTGTTCTGGTCTACGAAGTAGTGGCACTGCCCAAAAAACTTGTCGTAGACCAGAACACATAATCTGCTGATTATTGTTGTTCTGTTGTTTACAATAATGAAAAGAATACTGTTTTATTGCCGCGAACGAAAAATCGCTGAACAAAAATAAGCTCAGTTTAGCTACAAAAGCATTATACAAAATGTAAAAAACTGTGAAATATTTGAATTTCCTGCCACGTTGCTATCGTCCACCCTTAAGATAGCTTGGTGGCGACCCCTCAGGGTCCTCTACGGTCCTCTACCTCTACGGTATCGGGTTTCACTGCTTTACGGTAGAGATAGACGATCATATTTCAGCCAATATTTTTCGCCGAGCGTACCAAACGTTTCAGCCCAGGGCCGTTGCACCGCAGCGCAGCCGCTCGCCGGCATGGCAATCAGACTGTTCCTTCGCTTGTACGCCCAGCTACACGCTAGGATACTCCATAGTAGCTCTTATCGCGCGCGGCATAAGAGCGTCAAACTAACAAGAAGGGGTATCCGAGAGTGTTGCTGAGTGCACAAGGACGCGGTCTCGCGGGGCCGGCGACGTGCTTCCCATCTGTCGTCGCGACCGGTCCACACATCCGGTAGGGCAGAGCTGCTTTGTTATCGATCAAATAACAGACTTCAGCCCCTTATAGGTCCACATGTGTCAACCAGAGTTAGCCAGTGAGTTAACGTCAATAATTGTATGGAAATAGCAAAATAACTCCGAGTTAGTTGGCTAACCCTGACTGACGCAAGTCCGCCTTAGCAATTTTATTTAGCATGCCAGCTCGAGATAGGTCGTTAAAGGCTTGTTATTGTCTTTTGCACAACAATGACACCCCGCGACACTACCTAAAAAGCATTTTTCTGCGGTCGAGCTACCCCTGTCGGGAACCGACATACCGAAGCCTTTCTTTAGCGTGCATGCTAAGGTACCAGGCCATTTCATTTTTTCTTTTCTAAGTTGTAGATCTCGTCAAGCCTTTACCTTAGAGTACCATGAGCATTGAGCATGGGTCTAACATCAACCGTTTAGTAATAATAGACTTATGCGAAATGTCAATCTCTCAATAATCTATCAATCCAGCCCAAGGTGGCCTTATCCATCACGCCGACCTCCCTCAGTCCCTTGCATATTTAGATACATTATCTTCGTGTTTTGCATCCTCGAGACTTTTATCCTGCTGGCAGTTGAGTTCATTTTACCTCGGTTTAGAGCTCGATAAAATCGTCGTTCCTGCCTGACTCTTACCCCCTCACTAGCGTGGTTTCACCACCACTAGGTAGGTACCACCAGCGATGGTCGACAATCGCGGTCACGCGAGTCCCGCAGGTCGCGATCTCGCGCGGTGCGTGTGCGTGACCACATCCTGTCTGGCCGCATCGCCTCCCGGAGGGCCGAGGCCGATGAACAGATACCAGTAAGTAGCCTCTCTTTCACAATCTACCACTAGGCCACCACCGATATACCGAAACCACTCGCTAACTGTGAAGGAAAACATCGTGACGAAACCCGCGGCTTTGTTGGCTCCACACGTATTGACTGGTCTTTCCTGTGGGCTAGGTCGACTAAGCTGTCAGAATGGTATAGGTGCTGGGCAAGCCTATACTCCATCTAAAACAATGTCCCAGGCACTGCAGCGCCGAGTGGTCTCTTCACCCGTCTAGCGTGAGTCGAGGTGCCACTGGACGCTGTATAAATCATCTCATTACGCTGTAGCCTGTAGTAGTGTACCTACGTGCGTCTCCCACTAGCTGGGCAAAGGCCTTCTCCCAGAGAGAGGGATAGTTCGGGGGTTCCACCACGCGTGCCCACCACGGATTGGTGATTTTTGCTCTGACTCTATTATACCTCAAACGCTCAGGTTTCCTCACGATGTTTTCCTTCACTTTGGTATTGCCACTACAAATTCACAAATGTCCGTAACTTTGAAAATAAACAGTCATAATTATTAGGAACATGCCCGCGACATGCAACATCAAATGCTGACCATCTGTTTGTGGGGCCTCTCCAGATTAATGGATAATAATCGTCGAAGAATTCCCACTTAAAAGATCGACTACAAAGGGTATAATGATGATGTACTTTGTTACTTATACCATGCGCCCGCGCATTACGCAGCCGGCTGCGGCTTCGCTTCCGGCGAGGTGTCACTCCATCGTGGTGTGAAATCGCGAATCGATTTTGGTTATTTGGGGCTGGCAATATTACTGATAACATCACTGAAAGTAGTATGGCGGGGAGAACACAATTTTCACAAGTTTTTCAATTTTGTAGCTAAACGGAGCTATTTTTCTTCAGCGAGTTTTTTTTCACGGCAAGATAATAGTATTATTTTCATTATTGTAAACAACAGAACATCAATAATTCTGGTCACAAACTAGTTTTTTGGACAGTACCTACTACTGTATTATATGCTCTTTGCTACTACTTACTGGGTTTGTCGACCACAAAACAAAATCAGCTTAATTATTGTTGCTCTGTTGTTTAGGTATTACTATAAAATAATACAATTTTAGATTAGATTTGAATATTCTTTATTGTGCTAAAAACATATCAGACTACTTTTTGGACAGTACTACTGGTTTGTCGACCACAAAACAAAATCAGCTTAATTATTGTTGTTCTGTCGTTTACAATAATGAAAATACACATGTTTTAGTTTCTTTTAAATCATGCCATAGTGTTAAAGTTACGTCTTTCTTGTAATAATATTTTATTTTGTACTTGTGAATCAAGAGGAATCGGTTAAACTAGATGTTGAAACTGCATCCATCTGCTGTTTGTACTGTCTCGTTGACTTTTTGACTGTAATTTTCTTTTTCTTCTTGAAATATTTTTTTTCAGTCATTGTTGCTTTATGGGCAACTTTATTTTTCAATATTACTTGCACAGCTTTGTGTTTCAACTTTTTTTTGCCTTGATTGATATCATCTAATGTGTCTTTTATGTCATCATCGTCTTGAAGACGAGCAACAAATTCTACCTTGGGTATTATGTCTGATGTTGAAGGATTATCGTCTTGAAGACCAGTAACAAATTCTTCCTTGGGTATTATGTCTGATGTTGAAGGATTATGGTCTTGAAGACCAGTAACAAATTCTTCCTTGGGTATAATTGGTATTATGTTTGATGTTGAAGGATTATCTTCGTGTAAAAGTGTCTCATTATCTACTGCAGACCTTTCAGGCTTTACCTTAATTGTTTTTTGGCATTCAAATTTATGTGGGACAACTCCTTTTTTAAGTATTTTTCTACCTCCAACTAATCTATATTTCAGGTAGTTTTCCATGTCGCTTTCAATCTGAAACACAAAAAAAAAGTTGATAACACTTCCAATATTAAGTCTAAAAATTTAATGGTTCTTTTAAATACTCATTCTAGCAAACAAACACATAAAAAAAATGCCTTAGGTTTCCAATATCTGCTGAGTAGGAATCTCAAATTAATACTGCAGAGTGTAAATAGGTACCTACTTAGTAAAAACCTGCGGAACCTCGTAGCTTTTAGGGTTCCGTACCCGAAAGATGCCAAACGGGACCCTATTACTCTGCCTACGCTGTCGGTCTATCCGTCCGTCTATTTGTCCTACCTTTAAGATGCCGCCGTGCATAGAGAATAGCCCGCGCGCCAAGAAAAATGCACAAAATCGAGTCCTGTATCAACTACACAAAAAAAATCGAAAATGTTCACATATGAAACCCTAGAACCTAAGTGAGACCTATCTAAAACAGCCAGTTTCGTGTTGACATTCATAAACGTTTTGAAGATATTTTGCTTGAAAAAAAAATAGGCGGTGCACCTTTTTTCAAGCAAAATATCTTTGTTTTTATCGATTTTTTTAGCTCTATTGCGGTAATATTGACAAAGTTTAAAAAAAAAATCTCTTTGAATTCGCATAGTCATGCTTTGATTGTACATACTTAACATACTTTGTAATGTTTATTCAAAGGTTCTTTTATACAATAAAAATATGTATATCAATTATATCAAATTGCGCCATATTAAAAAATGCGGCAAGGGTAGAGGGGCAGGTGTCAAAGTTGGTATGAATATAAGACTTACTCTTAAATATAACCACAAATACAAAAAAGTGAAATAGATAAAACTTGACTAATAAAAATATAAAACTTTAGTTTTGCTATCGCCCGCGAGATGGCGTTACTGGTATTATTCAACTTGGTATTATCGTGAATGGTGGTACGGAACCCTCGGTGCAAGTCCGACTCGCACTTGGCCGGTTTTTATTGAGATTTTTTTTAAGTGTATAATTTTTATGGAATTACGTTATTTTGAGGTTCAGAACGGACTTTGCTTTTCGTTTTACCTACTTGGTTTTGTTGCTACCACAGAGTAATCGGCGTAAACTGATCACTGTAAAATACAGAATTTGAGTCCAATACATTTAAAAATAATTTGATATTTGTATTTAAATCGTGCAACCCGAATTAAAATTGAAAAAATTTACACTTTGGTTTCACAATTTTGTAAAACGTTTTAAATAGCTCAGCATAACCTCAAAACTAGTAATTTTTATATTGCGCTCCGCTGGAAATGCCATCCAAAAATGTTTAAAACTAACCCAACAAACTGCCCCACAAAAATAACAAAAAAAAGGTATAGGTACTTATCAAATGCTAGCAGCCGCCCGCGTGGTTTCACTCGCGTGTACACACGACAGCACGTCGACCCTTACACGCAGCACTCTACTCGGTTACGTTACGGGCGACATTACAACAAAAGTGTACACTTTGACGTGGTGTCGTGTGAACCAGGTTGGTTACAGGATATAAAGTTATTATCAAATACATTTATAAACCTTCCTCTTGTCAGTCTATCTATTGATGAAAACCGTATTAAAATCCGTTGCGTAGTTTAAAAGATCTAAGCGTAGGTACACACGACAGCACGTCGACCTTTACACGCTAGCACTCTACTCGGTTACTTTACGGGCGAGTTTACAACAAAAGTGTACAGTCTCACGTGCTGTCGTGTGTACATAAGTACATTAATATGTATCTAACTATCTACAGAGGGACAGACGCCGCTGCCACTTTGTTTGTTTTAAATACTATGAAAAGATACCTAAAGTCTAATTCTTCATTCAAGATAGTATAACCCGTGTCATTAAAGAAAACATTTAGGATGAACTTCAAAACACTCTCCCTCTCGCTCTAATTAATATAGTCAAAGCGAGACAACGCCAGGTTTTTAACTCCGTCCTAAATGTTTTCTTTAATGACACGGGTTATACACTGACGTTTACGGTGTGACCAGTCTCTGGTGAAAATAAAATAGTGTGGTGACAAAAAGTTTGAAATGAATCGAATTGCGTAATCGATTTATAGGGCGATTGATAAAAAGCTTATTATATGAAATTAACTAAAAACTTATTAATTAGTAATGAGAAAGTGTGTTTTGGTCCAGTTTTTTGAGGAGTGTTAAATGCGTTAAAAATTGTGTTTTTTAAATGATCTATGGAAATATTGCGTTCCGAACGTTTTTTTTTTCGTCCGGAATTCCTGACGCACGGGCTACCATGCGGAATTTCGTATTTCGCTTTTTTTGTGACTGAGCTGAATCGCACAACGAGTGGAATGCATCACTATTACAATAAATATGGCAACATTATTTTACAAAGTGACAGTTAGCATCTGTCAGTTTACTATCCTGAATAAAGAATTAGACTTTAGAGAGAACTACGCATATTATGGGTAAGTACTTACTGCAATAATATACTAACTTACATCAAAATGATCTTCGCAACAAAAAACACAACTTTTGGCTCTGGGTGGATCAGCCCTCTTCATGACTTGCATCCATTTCTTGCGACTTTTAGGTTCGTAAGGAACACAGAAAAATAACTTTTCGGGTGCATTAAAAGTTGTATTTGAACACTTTGGCACAATGCACCATTTTCTGGATTGTGGTCTAGACATTGTTAACAATTTTCGACGCAAACTTCGCACACATCGGCCGAGAGCCGAGCGCGCACTGAGCGACGACGCGACCGTTGTGAAGTGACGTCACAGCGGGCGACGACCCCACGCCATCGCACGCCGTAAAAAAAAAAATATCTCAGATTCTAATATTTCTAAAGATATATCTACTGGGTGTTGTTTTGGTCAGTGAGACCCGACTCCAGGAAGATAGTTTTAGTAACGCTTGAAACTAAAAGTAAGTTTATCAACGATATCCTACAAATACCTTGTTCAATTTGTTCTATAATACACTTTGACGTGGTGTCGTGTGAACCAGGTTGGTTACAGGGTATAAAGTTATTATCAAATACATTTATAAACCTTCATCTTGTCAGTCTATCTATTGATGAAAACCGTAAAACGTATTAAATTGAAAAGATCTAAGCGTAGGTACATAAGTATATTTATATCTACAGAGGGACAGACGCCGCTGCCACTTTGTTTGTTTAAATACTATGAAAAGATACCTAGAGAGACCTACGCATATTATGGGTAAGTACTTACTGCAGTAATACCTACTACTTACATCAAAATGATCTTCGCAACAAAAAACAGAACTTTTGGCTCTGGGTGGGTCAGCCCTCTTCATGACTTGCATCCATTTCTTGCGACTTTTAGGTTCGTAAGGAACACAGAAAAACAACTTTTCGGGTGCATTGAAAGTTGTATTTGAACACTTTGGCACAATGCACGATTTTCTGGATTGTGGTTTAGACATTATTATCAATTTTCGACGCAAACTTCGCACACATCGGCCGAGAGCCGAGCGCGCACTGAGCGACCGTTGTGAAGTGACGTCACAGCGGGCGACGACCCCACGCCATCGCACGCCGTGAAAAAAAAAATCTCAGATTCTAATATTTCTAATAGATAAACTGGGTGTTGTTTTAGTCAGTGAGACCCGACTCCAGGCCCGCGTTTCATATAACTGACATAAATATTTTATTACTAGCTGACCCGGTGAACTTAGTATCACCTGAAATAGTTTTACTCTCCGCGTCAAAAATGGCGATTCCAATACAAAATGACCAATTTTTATTTCTTCCGTTTTTCAGCTAATCCTTTAACTTTTCCCATATTTCTTTGCTTTTAAACCTACCCTGAACTATGGTGAACTAAACAAAACAGTAAATATGCAAATCGGTCAAGCCGTTTCTTAGTTTTAGCGAGACTAATGCACGGCGATTCATTTTTATATATATAGATATAGATATATAGATAGATGACAATTCGATGTTCATTGATAGGTCGGTTTGTAAACAAACCTTTTTTGTAACCTCATGTCAAATCGACTACCTACGCAATCTATATCGAATTGTCATAATAAAATATTTATGTCAGTTATATGAAACGTGCACCAGAAAGATAGTTTTAGTAACGCTTGAAACTAAAAGTACCTAAGTTTTTATGCCTAAAAAAATTTCGATATCCTACAAATTACCTTGTTCAATTTGTTCTATACCTAATAACCGCGACGTGCGAACACCCCAGCCTTCTCAAAGCGCGCGCGCGTTGAGGCGCCGATAATGTGAGTGCGGCCGCAAGCGCTAGTATAATAGTAAGGGGGTCACAATTTAATGATTTTTAGGTACCTACTTTACACAGTTTTTTTTTAAATATATTTTTTTGATTTAGTATCGTGTAAATAATCTGTAGGTATCGTGTAAAAAATCACACCTGAGTCGGGTGTCACTTTACAAAACAACACCTTGTATAAAAAAAAACACAATTTTTAAATTTTTAACGTTTGGTGGGGGCCTTTTTGGTTTAGCAAAATTAAAATGTTAAATACCTCCCTTGTCCCGCATGCGACGCACCGCACTCTACGATAGCAACGTGGCAGGAAATTCAAAATTTTCACATTTTTTTACATTTTCTAGCTAAACTGAGCTATTTTTGTTCAGTGATTTTTCGTTTGCGGCAATGACATAATATTCTTTTCATTATTGTAAACAACAGAACAACAATAATTCTTTCCAATTTCATTTTTTATTTAATTTATTTACAGCCATTATTACAACTAAGGACTACGAAACGCGAATCCTAAAAAAAAGAAACGCCACCCGATCTTATCCAGCCAGCAGCAGTGCAAATACACGCCGCATCGCATCCCGCGGGAAAGGCATATTTTTCCGCGATTTTTACTCTCATTGGGGGTGCGGGGGGGTCCAAGCGACCCCCTGCCACCCCACGGGGGGTTAATTAGTCGCGAACGCGGCGGTCCGGCCTGTGCGCTCCACTCCATCTAACTTGTTTCCTTCTTTATTTGCCCACTTGAAACAAATGTGAGGATGAAGCCCCGGCTTTAATGTAAAGGCGTATTTCTGCTGCTGCATATTTTTTTGTGTGAGTGCGGTGGTAGGTAGGTACTGTGGTCGTGGTATGGTGGTAGGGTGACTTCTCAATCAAAGAGGTCGCGAAGGCGGAATGTATTTAGTTTACATTGCCAGAGCTTACGTACTTGTTGCTATTTAACTAGTCTTCCCCGCGACTTCGTCCACGTAAACATGTTTCATAAAAAAATCTGTCTCCGCTTAACCCTCTTTATGGGATCGTTTTCAGAAAATCCTTTCCGAGTTAGTACTCTCGTAGTTACTCTCTACATCCCATAAAGTACTAAGTTCATGTGCGTAATTAGTCAGTCAGCATTTTTGAACTGACTTTCACACTGCATTTTCGGTAGGTCACTAATTCAGTAATACGGTGCTGTTGAATATTGATGGCACGGGGATACTTAGAACATAATATTACTTAATAAGAGTATAAAAATACCTACCTAGAAGTGATAAACTTTAAAGTTTCCTCAGATGAGATGGTAGAATTAGGTGGTTCAACACCCCAACTTTCTTCGAAAACAGTGTTTACAATCCAGTCTCAGACAATTAGCTAGCTAGATGACTTTACCAAGCTAAGCATTGTATGTAGGCAGGCACTAGTAGGTAAAGTTATAATGCCTACCTAATTACCTCTGAGCCCGGGGCGGTTACTCTAGCTCTAGAGAAGCGTTTATGCATCGCGCAATGGTTTTGCGAAGCGTGCTGATAAACCGAAGTGCAAACACAGCGGGCGAACAAACAGCCAAAGGCGCCGTCTTCATCTATCTACGAATCAAGTAAAGTAACACAAATCTGCGAAGTGATCAAGGTAACATTACCTTCGCGTCTCTGAAAAAATGTAAAAGACAATGGCTAACCTTGTCTTTTGTTAATAAAAAAAAAAAAAAAAAAACCTTTCTCGTGCCTCCTGAAATGTGTTAAAATCATAAAATAATCAAGATGGCGCGATATTAAATGAATACGCCCGCTGAGACATTATTTGGGCCGAAATCCACGAAGAATTAGTGTTTGCTTCATACGTTTGACACCGTTTTCGGAGTCGAGCAAAGATTCACAACATTGTATGAAAACACATGTTCTCTTCGTCCATTGAAATAAGTGAAGTTGAAAAAAGTATACACTCTAGCTAGATACTACAACTTGAAGCCTCGAGGTGTCTCGAGGCGAGAGCCTTGTCTATTGTAATTACCGTTAAATAATAAATTCAATTAAGTATTGACTAAAAATAACAGCGGCCCGTCCTCAAAGTATTGCCCAAAACGCGCTCGCTAAATACCCAGTCCGCAACCAACCAGTCTCAGCGCAAAGCCAGTTACGCGAACTTGCGAAGCCCGCGGGGTCCCTCGGACCCGCGCCTAATGAACGTGAATATCTTCAAAGGGGTCGGGCCGACCCTGCCTGGCCGCCACTCGTGAATCTTTAACGTCGGTCGCGACCCATCGATACAAAACAAGGAGCTAGAGAGGGATACATCCTTTGTGTATATTTCGCAGATGCCCCGGTATACTTACGCGTGGCCGAATATTGGGCTTACTTCCTTCGGCGCTACAACCCTTTATGGGTCTTTGCCTCCTCAACGATCTTCTTCCATTTCACTCTGTCTCTGGCCTCCGTTTTCCAAGTTGTTTTCTTGCCTATTCGCCGTAGATCTTCCTCAATACAGTCCTTCCACCTCTTCCTGGGTCTTCCTCTGGGTCTTTTTTGTTGCGGAGTCCACTTGGAAAGGGTTTTAACTCTCTGGTGTCATCCATTCTTTCCAATATTCATTGGCCGAATATTGGGCTAACAAAATAGCTGATTACTGAAGAGATATCTGAAATTTATTAGCATGCATTGATTGCATTATTACGCTTTTGTCAACGCCGAAATGTCAGCCATAGATTTTTTCGACGGTAGCGCAAAACGCGCGAATTTTCTCGAGCATGCAAGCTAATTAATTGCTGCTTTTTAATTTCTTGATAACATGCTTAAACGTAGGTATACAGATCAGTGATTTATTTGACCTGTGGATACTTATAAAGAGATATTTAAGTTTTGCATTTGTGTGCATGTTAACTGATCATCATGCATGTCATGCGAGTAAATTGCGCTGAAATATGGCAAAATATACAACTCATTCTAACTCTCTTTAAGTTGAATAGTTACACTTGCTTAATCTAGCTTGTGAGTGTATATAAATTAATAAGAAGACAAATCGTTGGATAGAATAACCGGGTGTGAGTACTTGATTTTAGAGACTCTACAGTTCTTCTATCATATTCTACTCTACGGGTCGAGGGAGGCGCGCCAAAATTATTACTCGCCTTGGTAAATAATGGAAACTAGTGGAAAAACTAGTTAGGTCCGAATTTCGCTGGACACACTCTCATTACCGGGCCTCAGCCCAGGGGAAATGAAACCGTTTACCTGTGAATTATTTGGTCGCTGGAATTATGCGCCGTTTGAATAAAAACTTAGGAAAGTATGCCGCAACTCATATTTATGTAACTTATGCCCGATTTCACCAACTATACTTAATTTTTAAGAACTTTTTAAACTTTTTTTATGAAGTCCTTAGCGTAATTTTGTTTCCAAAATTGTATAGTTGGTGAAATCTGGCATTATGGTTAAAAAAAAAAGGCATTTGTATCTACGCACAGAGGAGTATTAGGCACTAAAACTTGGCCAAAATGTTTTTTTTAAAAGTTGGTAGTCCATATCTCATTGTTTTGCTTCTGGAAGTTAAGAACATAATCCAAATAATAACGGGCGCCCAAAGGGCTGGCGCAACACAGCGCGCCGCACTGTCACTCGGAAGTTACAGTTTGCTTAAAGTGGTTGCATGATTTTTCGAAATGCTCAAATTTTCCTGTTCTTTAAATATTCATAATTTAATAAGCATACGATTTTGGGTTGTTTTTTATGATGGATTCCTTTTAGCCAGGTATCTACTTTGTGTACTATTACTTTTTTCCACAAAAATCCCAACATTTTTTATTTTTCACCTTTGGAAACTAAGTAGTGATTTGCTATAACAAAAATTCTTACTTTACAACATTTCGAAGTGGTTTTGTTGTATTCTTTAGCATTCTTTGGTTACAAAAGCTAATGTACCTTAAAGAGTGGACACTCTAGAAGAATATTATCAAAAAAATAGCCGCCCGAAACCGCCCTATTTTTAACGATTTTTTTTTGTTAGTACATAGGATCTTATTGAAAATTTCTGTTTCTTAGATTTCGTTTGTTTTGTAAACAGGGTCTTCGGGATTAGAGTTAATTACTCGGAACGCGTTGTATAACATAATTCAAGGCTCGAGTGAGCCAACATTTGATGGAAAATTGAAGTTTATGGAACAATACATTTTAAGTTCCTATTCCAAAGATGATGCAATGATTGATGACATCAAACAAAAACTTGCCAATATAAAACATATATTCAGGTTAAAATAGTTAGCAGTTCGAATAATTAAAGCAAGATTCGTGGAAAACATCGCTGAGTGGCTCCTTGGCTTTACCTAGTTTATTTTTATTTTGGGTTCCGTAGATTTTCATACACATAGTCTACGCATAAACGTTCATAGCTAGGTAAGATACATTAGTCGAAAGTCCATACCACAATCCGCGATGTAGGACTGTGGAACGCCATCTGTATTTTGAGTTGAGAAACTAATGCTACAAAATTTATATTTTCCTATATTTTTTTACACACTATGGACATTTTAGAGGTTTTCCTGTAATTTATAAATAAAGACCTATTTTCTGTATTTTTACAAAATTTTAGGCCCACTAGTTTCGGAGATAAGGGGGGACAATGGTAAATTTTCGCCTATTTTCTCAAATAACTTAAAAACTGTTTAAGTTAAAATTATAAAAAATATATATTTGGGATCCTCACAATAAGCCCTTTTATTTGATATATCACACGATATAGTTTGCAAAATATTTTTTTTTTCTGTTCATCCCCCCAAAAGTGGTCTCTAAGTTTAAAAATTCATTGATTTACGTTACACGTCCGTAATTGGGTCACCGCCTTACACATGTGTATCAAATTTTTACTCAATCGGTCCAGTAGTTTAAGAGAAAATTGGCTCTGACAGACGGACAGATAGACAGACAGACGGACAAACAGACATAAATACTATATTTTTACGCATTTATCCTTTCTTATAGGAAATAAACACAAATAATGGTAGTTCGAAGTGTAAAATACTTTTGGCCAAGTTTTAATGCCAAATACTCCACTGTGCTACGTAAGGAGATGATTTATACAGCGTCCAGCGGCACCTTCACTCACACTAGATGGGTGAAGAGACAACTCGGCCCTGCAGTGCCTGGGACATCGTTTTTAAAGAAAACAGTACCAAGATTGATCGAAACACAAGGCGAGATACGATTTAGCAGCGTTCTATTCACTTACGAATAATGAAAACTTTACTCGTATGTATCTATAGCGTTTTACAATTTTGATCCTATTGAAAAAAGGGCTGTTGTATGTTCTAACTAAAATAAACATCTGATTGATAAATAAGCAACTTAATTTCTCACCGACCGGGGTAGACAGAGTAAAGGGCAGTAAATGAGAGGAGGGTTGGGTTTTCGTCTTAATTAAGACTTGGGCCGCGGGCAAATCGGTCACATTCAGGGGCCAACTCTCGGTAATTTTAAAACCCGAAATTGTCGAAGAAAATGAACATTTTAATTCGACATTCACGAGAATAGGTCCTTAGATTGGAATCGAGACCTATAATATGAAGGGTTCTAGGGTATAGGGTTATAGGGTGTTAGGGCATGATGAGAAATCGTTTTTCTTTACAATAACTAGGGTAAAGGAACCAGTGGTCGGCCACTTAGTGAAATTTGCAACTTCAAAGTCCATTATTTCTGTTGTTGGAGGTTCTAGAAGGACGTAACCAGTATTAATTGAAGTTCCGGTTACTTAGGTTTCAATAAATAAAACGATTATTCTTCCAATTCATACTGCGATGGAGAAAATTAGCATTAAACAAAAAAATACCCATTTCTCCAGTACTCGGCCGCCTATCACCTAAAGTCGGCCATGAGGTAGCCAGTGGTCGGCCGCACCATATAAGGTATGAAAAAGCAATTGCTTGTGGCCGACTTCTGGGTTGACAAAATTTCTTCGAGACTAAGTCCAAAAGTCGGCCACCTAATAGGCTTTTTTTTTGGTGGCCGAGTATTGGGTTGTTGCCAAAATAATATTCTCAATGCTTTGTGAACTCTATACAGAAGAAAAAGATACGTGCAACCTGTCAATTTTGGCTGCTTACGTGAAATTTACAGAAATTCCATAAGTCGGCCGGGGGGCCGAGTACTGGCATTTGTATGAAATTACTGATCCCAATAGTCGGCCCCCTGTTTTTTAAATTGATATCACAAATAAGGGTTTATTTAAGTTATCAAGAGGTCAACAATTAATTAAAGAATGAGAATAAAATAAAACATGGCATACCACAGTACAAAACACAGCGAAAATCTGTAAGATTTGAGACTCCCTTCAACTAGCAAAAAAAGATGGCGGACCGTGATTCTGAGTCGCAAGTTATTAAAACGTGTTTTTTTAATAAACACAAATAAGTAAAAATATAACAAAATATTACAGGTATCGTTAATTAATCAATTAACCATTCAAAAATACAGAAAAAGTTATATGTTAAAAACTAAACTAGTTATTGAACTTTAAACCCGCAATGGCCGACTACTGGGGGGTGGCTGACTTTAGGCGCCTCTACCCTATTAAATTTAAAATATCCCCCACCATTTTAACTTCAAATTAGCATATCGGCTAAACCGATTTTGATAAAACATATCTAAGAACATTCGCAAGAAAACCAGCTTTCAAATAAAAATCACCGCATCCAAATCGGATCACCCATTTAAGAGCTACGGTGCCATAGACAGACACACAGAGAGACAGACAGACTGACACATGGCGGTAAACGTATAACACCCCTCTTTTTATGTCGGGGGTAAAAAACGCGCGAACGGGTGCCAATGACCCATCGCAGGGCTTCACGGGGCATGAGTGATAGATACAGGCCCGGTTTCTGAATTGCGAATTTTACTTAGTAAATACTTAAGTATCGTTCTGTCAAGTTCTTTTGCGAGAAATCTGCGGAGAACGATACTTAAGTACTTGCTTAGCGAATGTCTCCATTCAGAAATCGGCAGTCAGAGATTCAAACTGAATGAGCCCCACTTGTGTTATAGTCAAAGTCTTAGCCTAGCCTAGGCCGCCATACTTCGCAACAACGCAGCACCGGCCCCCTGGCTCAAGATTAATCTGCACTACCCTATGGAGCATATTCAAGCCCGGTTCACGTCCACTGAACATTATACCTCTGGGGCACTGTGGTGAGAGTACAGAGGATCTGGTTCGACCATGTATGTACTGCCTGGGGCCTTAGCCTGTAACGTAGAGGTGCGCGAAACGCTTCAGTGAAAAGAAAAGAATGATATAGTTCATTTCCTTCACTGAACTAGTTCACTCTTTTAGTTCACAGTTCACTTATAGTTCATTCATAGTTCACAGCTCATTCATAGTTCACAGCTCATTCATAGTTCATTAACAGTTCATTCACAGTTCATTCATAGTTCATAGCTCAGTAGTTCTTTCACGTATCTTGTCACCATCAACGGCTATACATCTACAGAATATTCACCTTCATCAGGCGTTCCGCAAGGCTCCCACTTGGGACCCATACTTTTCTTATTATTCATCAATGATATCTGTCATCATATAAAACATAGCAAATTCTCTTTATTCGCAGACGACTTAAAAGTCTATAAAGTTATTACTAATTCTGATGAAGCGTCATTACTACAACAAGACCTTAATGCAATACACAACTGGTGCAAATTAAATAATATGACACTAAATGTTAAAAAGTGCTTTCACATTAAGTTCACCAAGAAGAAAAAACCCATTCCTTCTGCTTATCATCTTGCTAATATACCTCTCCAAGAAGTAACTGTAATTCGCGATTTAGGTGTACTTCTAGATAGCAAACTCTCATTTAAAAACCACATAGACAATATAGTCAATAATAGCCTGAGCAACGAAGACCAAAAAAGGCTGAATAGAAAAAGTAATTCGTGTAAAGCCAAATTTTGGCAGAGTTGTAGAGGAAAGTGTCCTGAACATCATATTAAAAGTACTGATGGGTAGGGGGGGAGCTAAGGGGGGGAGGGGGGTGTAAAGGTCCCTTTTTTCAGTTTTTCGTGAATAACTCGAAAACTGCAGCCTATAGCAAAAAATGATCAATTACTGAATTAATCTACATAAAATTCTCTACAAAATG